>CAEGAD010072718.1:0-14467 GCA_903067055.1 Poeciliopsis paucimaculata
AGCATTGCAGCTGAAGAAATGAAAAGTCACATGAGTACAAAATTAAAATGGAGCCTCAACACTGCAAAGGGGTAATACAGAGGCTGTGACAAATCCAGGTAGTGAGAATCCATTCCATACAGACATGAATAAAAGTCCAATAAATAAAAGTATAAATACTGAATAAATAGTCTCTGTGTTGTGTGATTGCTGTGAATTCTGACTTTGTGAGCCACTGCAGGATTTACTTGATGAAAGTTTGTCACGCAAAGCATTCCATAGCTACTACGATTCTTATTCTGCATCTCCAATGACTGATTGGTCCTAATCATTTTACAATGAAAACAAATGGCATTCCCATCATATTGTACCTCTCCATGATGCTTTGTGGTGTAATGAGGTTTTACTGTGCAGACAGCTGTGAACAGCAGCATGTGGTTCACAACCTAGCAGAATCCAAGCCATCTGGTGCTTAATACAGGATCCAAAACGGAGAATTCTTATATAACAGCCAACCATGATGGTAACTATTCACTGTCAAAGTTGTGTGAACCTCTGAAGAATCTCTATACCAGCTTATAAATTTACATTAACAATTCACTACATATTGCCCCTAGATTTGCATTCTCTGATTTTAGTTCATCTTGGGTTTTTTAACCTAGCCCCTATTAAAAGCTAAAAGTGTTAGTATTCTGAAAGACAAACACACAAATTCAATTATTGCCTGATAATGTTTTGCATTATGTCCATTTTAGATGTCAGTCAGTACCGTATGTGACCAAACGATGCTCCTTTATACATTTTGAGAACACTGCTCATCATTGCAATCAGAATGTGATAAAATTTAGCCATACTGAAAAAAATGTATATACTTTTGCCCGTATTTAATCACAATATTTGAGGTGCACTTTCAGTCTCTGCAGTGACTGAGGAACGAGATCAAACGTGTGATTCCACTCATTTTATTTTTCAATTAAATTTTTTCTTTTTTAAATCCTGACACTTCTCATTGGTTGCCAGTGTTGTAATGAGGTATCTTGCTGAAATTTCACCCGGATTGAAGTTATTTCCACAGGAAATATCATTGAATATCTTACCTGTAGCTAATTAGAAAGACAGAAGAATTACATTTTAACAACACACTGCAAATGCTGCTCTGTAATCAGAACTTTCAACCATGTCAACTTATTGTTCCCCTCTACCATTTACCCATACCCTTTTTCCAAGTGTCTTCACACACCAACTCAGTACATGAGACTGGGTGAGCAAATGACAGAGATTCCTGCTTTAGGCCATGGTCTCTTTCCCTGGCAGTCTTCGGTCGTTGAAGGTGTGCATGTTGATGACCTCCTCTGTTTTCACCATAACAGGTGGCTGGGGCTTGTGTTTGAGCTGCTGCCGACACTTGAGGGAAACCCGCAGTTCGTCCACCATGGCACTGCAGAATGACCTCTGCAGTGGAAAGAACAAAAAAGAACAAAAACTATTTCAGACGACTTCCCTAGTTCAAATACTATGGTCTAGAAATCAGCCAGAAAAATGCCTCATTTTTTAGCACACACCATCTCATCTTAGAGCAGGAAAATAAAATAAAATATTCATGAAGTAAAATAATCATGTAGTATATGACCAAAAATGACAACATCCAGCTCTCATTTCTGATTCACCTTGTACAAAATCACTTTATATAGAAAACACATTTGAGCAAGTAAAATGTGTTTTACTTGCTCAAATACATTTTGAGCAATTAAAACATTCTGCTGCAAATTCAGCTGCAATTTCTTCAGCATTGCAGCTGAAGAAATGAAAAGTCACATGAGTACAAAATTAAAATGGAGCCTCAACACTGCAAAGGGGTAATACAGAGGCTGTGACAAATCCAGGTAGTGAGAATCCATTCCATACAGACATGAATAAAAGTCCAATAAATAAAAGTATAAATACTGAATAAATAGTCTCTGTGTTGTGTGATTGCTGTGAATTCTGACTTTGTGAGCCACTGCAGAATTTACTGCAGTGGCTCGCAAGGCACGCAAAGCATTCCATAGCTACTACGATTCTTATTCTGCATCTTCAATGACTGATTGGTCCTAATTGTTTTATAATGAAAACAAATGGCATTCCCATGTTGTCTTATTCTGCAAAAATGACAACATCCAGTTGTCATTTTTGGTCATATTGACCATTCAAAGCACTTTATCATTGCAGTTTGATTCCTGTAGCTAAATAGAATTGGAACCAAACCCACAACCTTCTGGTTGAGAGGCAGTTTTTCTTCCCACAGTCAAGGGCAGAAGGAGGATGGAGGAAAATGAGACAGGTTATTAGGAAGCATTAGTGGTGGCGGCTCTTTAAAAAGCCTGACTTGTTGATTCTGAGTTTGACCAATACCAATATTTTGGTCTGACATGTAAATATAGCAAGAAAGTCACTGAGTAGGCAACAGTGGGGTGACTATTGTTTACTACAAATGTGCAGATCTGACCCAATGGGCCAGTCTTTCAGTGAAACCTCTCTCACAGCAGAGCTACAGAGGACAGTGTTTGACTTTAAGACCTTTGCTGAAGTCAATAAGATCAATAGACAGATCAGGTTCTCATGTAAGTATCACTGATCTCCCAAAATTAAGGAAAATAGTTGCTGATAGATCGGAGCACCCAATGCACAAAGGCATTGTTCAGCTTAGCGTTTAAGATTATCATAGCTTGATGTCAGACATCTTTTGCAAAATAGAATGCTATGCATTCACATATTCAATGAATTAGAACTACTGAATTTGAATTCAGTATTTAGAATTCAGTAAACTGAATTCTAATTCAAGATATTGCGTGTGTGTGCATGTGTATATTTCATTTAGTTAAATACATTGCTATTTACCATCAGATAGATTAATTTAGTAGATGTGATCATTTTACAACTTCCATTCCTCTACTTCTCACAGCAGCTGCCGCTGACACTTGAGGGAAACCCAATAAACAGACATGAATGCACAGTAAACTCTCGCTATAACGCAGTTCACCTTTCACAGTCTCACTCCTTCGCAGCTTTTTTGTACAGTTTTTTTGTGTATTCTGCGTCCTGATTGGCTAGACAGTCTCTCCGCTTCTTCTCTACCTGTGTGTGAATAACGTTGTGGTTTAATATGTACACGTACGTAAAACAGCTTGCAGAATTTAAGTTCTAAAAACCATAATGTCGACAAAACGTTCTGCACCGACAAAGGCGCCAACCGGGCCCAAAATTCAGAGGAAGATGCTAACTATCACAGAGAAAGTTAAACAAAGAGCGACAACAACAACCTCTAACTATGTTCTTGTCTTGAAAAACCACACCTGCACCGCAGGCTTTAGAAGAAAAACCGCTGCAAAGCGGAGTCAAGAGCAGCGGCTCACTCAGAAATACACGTGAGTCACTATTTGTCCTGCTGTACTTTGTAATTTTTATATGATCATTTTTCATTTTCTCCCGTTCTAATCCAATGACTCAGGTCGCGGTGAGGCGGTGCTGATCTCCGCAATTTGAAGCCTTCAGTTTGTATCGATGATTAAAATGATTATTTTACAGTACAGTATTTATTTGTAAAAAACAAAAAAACAAAACGTTTAAACAGTACTTTTTTTGTTAAACAAATGCTTGGCCTGTAAAAAGGTTTTGTTCTTTAGTTTCAATGTATTATGGAATATTTCATTGTATAATGGTTGTTAAAAAATTAAAGTTACTACTTCGCGGATTTCGCCTATCACGGGTTTTGTTTGGAACGTAACCCCCGCAAAAAACGAGGGTTCACTGCTCCTCCGGCTTAAATATGTTACTTTCAAAATGTACCTTCAATCTGACCAACAAGATTCAACAGAATTCAACACATTCCAGTGTATAAATAAAATAAAAATAAAAATACCAAATAGTTTGAACGTTATAACCAGTGATGGAAATAACAGTTACATTTTTTCTCTATTGAGTGATCTAACAAATTACTATGTTCATTGTTACCACGATGGTTACTGACACTAATATAATTCAGAACACAGAAAGCTGAAGGTTCATCTGACCAAGATCCAAAGGGGGAAAAAAAGGGAAGAAAAACAGAATCACATATGTGCTGCTGATTGGCTGAAGAAGACAGCAGAGGGAGTGTTGCATTCCTGTTCACACAAGCAGTGAAGCACAGTGAGCATGGACAGCAATGAGCACCCACACCCATGGACCGTGGAATCAGGCAGAGAGAGTCCAGATAATTTAAAATAGAGTTTTTAATGGAAAGTACAGATGTCATTTTTAGTCAGACATAAAAGGTGTGAATCTGTTATGTGAAATGTTTGCAATTTTGTTCTCAATATCAGTTATAAGTAACTACATTCTCACAAAGCACCTTTCAATATCACATGCTTCAACAAAACTAGTTGCCAAGAATGACAGTGTTGATGCTAGCAGACGCAGCTGGGTGAGGCTGAAGTGAGCTTGGCATATGAAGCAGATGGGTGATGCAGTCCCAGCAGTCTGAGCTGGGTTTTACACAGTGCAGCCACAAACTCAGTGTAGTTTCCAGTTTGTAATTCCTTGTGTCCATCTGTTGATTATGTGAACTTTTGAACACATATTTTAAAGTTCTAATAAGGGGATCCAAAAGGTTTTTTATTAAAAGTAACTTAATACTTGACTTTGCCTGGTAATAGTTACTTTTACAGTGTAGTAGCTCAATTACTAACTCAGTTACTTTTTTTTCCCCAAAAGTAACTAGTAACTAATTACACTTTAAAAGTAACCTGCTGTTACTGATTTTGATAATACCCTTATTATAATTGCACAGTTATTTAAAAATTATTATGATGACTAAAGAAACTAACACACCCTTGAGGAGGTTCCCACCGCACAGTATAACACTTTCATTCTATTGACTGGAATGTTGCCATGGTGATGGTACTTTTCTGTTTTGAGAGAGGTTTGCAAGCACAGATTTAATCCGTGAAGAGATACGTTTTGTGCAAGAAGGAAAAATCGGAGCATGAGCACAAATATTTGAGAGGGCACAGAAAATATTGCCATGGAATGTCTGCTCTCTCTGAAAGAGCAGACATGTCTTTGCAAGCATTGCAAAGCATTGCAAAGACATGAAATTCTATTTTCAAACTAAAAATGCGCGCTCTCAAAATATAGCAGTAAAACTCCCCCAAACAAGGACGCCGTTTTTGAGCTGTAGTTGTTGCAGATCTGATGCTGTTCACACAGAAAAGCTAAACTTAGCCTAGTTATTGCATTTCAGTGAAATTGTGCTAAAAGAATTCTTGCTTCCAGCACCGTTTGGTCTGTATCCTCTCAACTTGGATTGTCTCTGAATTTTGACTGGGCCAATCAGGAAACAAAATGAGAAGTTGTGAACTATGATGTCGATTTTCTGCAATGTTTTAGAATTGTGGTCTGTCTGTAGTTTTCTCAGTAGCAGCAAAGGAAGTGAAGGAAGCCATTCAGTGTTGGCCACGTTTCAAAATATTCAATTAACATTAACAGCCACCTGGTTTAGATGTCTTCTGAATGAGGTTCTTTACAGTGCAGCCAATTTTCAGTAAGCTTCTTAAACTGGTGCATTATATATGTCGCAGTCAAATGTGAGCATTTGGTTAACATTTAAAACCTCTACACAGTGCACATCTACAGGAATCTATCGTTTCTCAATACTAGAGAGCTTAAGCTATGTCAATATATTATTGATTCTGATTTTGTTTTGTATGCGAAGCTAAAGTTGGCTTCTGCATATAGCTTCCGATTCAGTAAATGGCTAAAGGGCCTCTGTATGCAGCAAAGTGTAGTACAAGGGCCTGGTTTTTACCAGGCTAGATGGAACTGGAAGAGAGCACATAACAGCATTAGAGGTTTGGCCAAACAGTGGATTACAAGAACGCTCATTGCGCCTGTGGATGGGAAAATAAACTCTGACTGTCGTATTTACCTGGTATAAAATAAAAATGGAACAAGCTGCCCAAACTGAGCTGCTGTATTCTTGTGTTGTTGAAATGTTGTTCTAGCCATGGATTGTCCACAATAAACAATAAAGTTGAAATTGACACAACTAGTATGTAAATTAGTACATGTATATTCAGGCAGTTCGATTGAAACAAAAAATAAAAAAACAAAAACAATCTTGTTTTTTTGTTTATTAAACCCAAACAAGAAATCAGATAATGGTTTGAAGTCGTTATCCAATTTCCGATTGTGTGCACAAAACAAAAATGAAAAAAACAACAACAACAAAAAAACAGATAACGAGTATTTAATATCAATTTTTACAATTCCATTTTTGACAATTGCTCTGACCTGGAAGTTCTCTCTGTCCCTCACACTGAGACCCGTTTTTTGTACACTCATCCAAAGTGGCATCTAATTAATTTGATCATGATACCTTCACACAAAATGCTTTATACTCTGACTTTGTTTTGTATGCAAAGCTAAAGTTGGCTTCTGCATAAAGCTTCTGTAAATGGCTAAAGGGCCAGTTCACCCAATTTTTCACAACCTTGAGTCTTTAATCTGCTCTGGTTTAAAAAGACACTCAAACCGCAACTAGAACATTCTGCCAGTCATTCAAACCTTATAGTTTTTTTGTTAAAGTTTTCCTTTTGGAATAGCATTAGCATACTAATCATAATCCGTTATGTTATGAACAAGAGTCCAGAAAAGTATGATTATTCAAATTATACAATAAACATGTAGTTATTTTCCAAATCTACCAAGTAGGAAAGGAAGAAACCAGTGACATGCGGTCAGGGGTGGCAGGTGAGCTGCGCTTGCTGCCACTCGATGAGAGCATGTTCCTCCTGTCTGTACATCAACCAAAAAAATAAATAAAAAACATTCAATATATGAACTGATTTTCCATAATTTAGTGTATCTATATAATGTACAGTGTTTTATGTCACCAACTGTGTGTGACGTGATTCATGTGCTGAGGAGCAATCAGAAACGGCAGAGAACAGCTTCGAGGTGAGGCAGGCAGTTTTCTTGTCTCCTGGCAGGGGGCGCTCAAGATACCACACGTTGGTATCATGAGTTGTGGAGCGGTCGACCACTCCACAACTGCAGTCACAATGTGTCGTAGACAGCGAGCCATACAGTAAATAAGTGAAGTGCAGCGATAGATTAATCGTTTTCTCCTCTCTTCCATCAACATGGAAGACTAAATTTCTACACTTAAACAGTTTTCTAAAGTGGATTTTCAATCGAAGCAGGAAGTAATAGCTAAAGGATGACCAACACTGGAGCTGAAAATTTTACTTCAAACTGCAAGACAGAAGGCCACCGCTCTTCTTAAACAGAAAGAAAATACAGGCTTTGTGGATGTCCTGCTAGAAACTGCCTTTTCTGCATTCCCTACCTTTTTTTCTCAACTTGTGGCACTGTGTGGACTCAAATGGGATTTTGTGGCTTAAACCAAGCATGAGCGGTCGACCACTCATATTCAAAACCAGATTGCAGTTCTAAAAACATTTGGGATATCGAGGATAGACTTGGTTTTGAATGAACCAGGGAAGTTTTGTGCAGAATGAGCGGTGCATGGACTTCATTCATAAGTAAAGGTAAAACAGCAATAACATTTTTTGTTTAGTTTTTTACTGAACTGTGCATTTTGGCTACAGTTTGTATGTGTAAAGAATGCAGAAAAGAAACATAATCTGCAAACTGCTGTGTAGGCTACAGTTGACATGTAAAAGAATAGTGTTTTTGTCCTTCAGCGTTGTGCACATGCAGGGGTCTATAATTGTAAATCTGATTTGATTAAGTCAGTGCTTCACCAGCTATGAACCTCACTGCACATCACTGCATTAAAAGAATTAGTTCATAGTTAATTTGTATCAACCAGTATGTAGCCATAGTTGGTGCTTTACAACTGGATGATTTATTTACCATACTTACTATATGCTTACCAAAATTATTTTCTTATCAGATTGTAAACTCATATCTTACAAAATTAACAGGGACAAAATGTTTTCATGAAAATTTATTTATTAGAATAACAAACAAGCAGATATTCAGCCCATGTCTGAGGAATCATAAAAAAATGACAAGGAGACAGTGGCAGGTCAGGAGGAGGAAGAGGGTCACTGGGAGATTCTGGAAGAGAGTCACTGGGAGATTCTGGAAGAGGGTCACTGAGAGATTCTGGAAGAGGGTCATTGGGAGATTCTGGAAGAGGGTCACTGGGAGATTCTGGAAGAGAGTCACTGGGAGATTCTGGAAGAGGGTCACTGAGAGATTCTGGAAGAGGGTCATTGGGAGATTCTGGAAGAGGGTCACTGGGAGATTCTGGAAGAGAGTCACTGGGAGATTCTGGAAGAGGGTCACTGAGAGATTCTGGAAGAGGGTCATTGGGAGATTCTGGAAGAGGGTCATTGGGAGATTCTGGAAGAGGGTCACTGGGAGATTCTGGAAGAGGGTCACTGAGAGATTCTGGAAGAGGGTCATTGAGATTCTGGAAGAGGGTCATTGGGAGATTCTGGAAGAGGGTCACTGGGAGATTCTGGAAGAGGGTCACTGGGAGATTCTGGAAGAGGGTCACTGAGAGATTCTGGAAGAGGGAAGAGGGTCACTGGGAGATTCTGGAAGAGGGTCACTGGGAGATTCTGGAAGAGGGTCACTGAGAGATTCTGGAAGAGGGAAGAGGGTCACTGGGAGATTCTGGAAGAGGGTCACTGGGAGATTCTGGAAGAGGGTCACTGAGAGATTCTGGAAGAGGGTCATTGGGAGATTCTGGAAGAGGGTCATTGGGAGATTCGGGGACACTGAATCCAAACCTGGAGCTGAGGCCTCTGCTCCTGAAGAGCTGCTTGTCTGAAACAACAATAATAAAAAAATAAAATAAAAAAGTTCACACTGCACATGAGAAGCCAATCGAATTTCAAAGAAGCCTCATTTTGGATTAACTAAGTGAGTAGATGAAGCTATGAGGGCTACTTTCTCACCTAAAATATCTTAAAACAACTTTTTGTGACAAATTAATAGTGTACTCACCTATACTTCCCGCTGCTAGTGGTGGAGCGCAACAGAGGCCATCTTCCTGGCCGAGGTCCGGAGACGAGACAGACATGGCTGTTCTTGCTCTTGCTTATAAAAAGCTCAAATAAAAACTCAAACTAACCATTTTTCTTGGGTGACCAAATGCCATTTGTTTCTCACAGGAGCGTTACTTAAACTGACTTGCAGTTTGTAGAAGATACTACAGCGTAAAATGATCAAGACTGTCTGTCTCCAGTCTGTATAATGTCTATGTGTGAAACGGCCCTTGTGTCAGCAGGACAGAGAGAACGTCCGGGTCAGGACACTTGTCTTATTAAAAACAAAATCAAAATTGAGTGCCTCATTATTGGTTTTTTCCATTTTCGTTTTGTGCACAAAATATTAAATCACAAAGGTATAGACCTGGTGAGTTGGTCAAAAAGAATAAAAAAAGTACAGGACGGGTGCCAACAGGATTGTAGAAACACCTGCTAGTACTAGACTAAAGGAAAAATAGTCAAAAAAGAACCTACTGCAAAAGAAACAAGCGAAAAGAGGACAACTGGTCCCACCAGGGTAAAATCACAAAGAAAAAACAAACAAAAGCCAATAAAAACTACTGCGTGGCAGGCTGAAGAAGGCAGCTGTGGCCCACAATGCACCTCATCAGGACTCATCCTGGTGGTAGAGGAGCAAGTGGAAGCGAAAGAGACGAAAGGCAGGTTTACACATGGGGTCCCAAAATCCAGCCTATTTATAGGTGGGCCGAGAACAGCGCCACAGCTTAAAATGATCAAATATTATTTACAAAATATGAACAGATTTTAATTCAGGGACCAACATACCAACATATCAAAACCAAATACTTCAGCATTCCAAGGCTACATTAACCCTGTAACACATTTACTATTATTCGTGTCATTTCTTACACAGAAAAAAAGACAAATTACAACATCAAGTCTTATCAAGTGTTTTTGATCTACTATCTTATTACTCTTGAAACGAGACAAAACTAGGTTTAAAGCCAATGATTCTATAATAGTGTCATATATATATATATATATATATGTATATATATATATATATATATATATATATATATGTATATATATAAAGTATATAAACACTTTATGGAAGAGAATATCATGGAAAAGTTGTTTAATTCCCATAATTCCATTGAAAAAGTTAAACTTTCATAGGTTATATAATAATTTCAAGTATTTGTTTGTTTATTGTTACATAATTTGGCCTTCCAGCCCATAAAAACCAAATAAATTTAATACTTTGAAGAAATCAGCCCACATTTTACATGGAATGGATGTTTTAAATTAAGTGTGAGTGACACACTTAATTATCTAAAATGTAATGACACCACCAGGTGTCATTACATTACAAGCGTCACTTGTCTCAGTTTGGTTCAATATGGGTAATACTGCAGACCTAACAAATGGCCAGAAGACCATCATTGATACCCTCCATAGAATGCGTAAGCCACAAAAGTTTATAGGTAAGTAGGTCGGCTGTTCACAGAGTGCTGTGTCCAAGTCCATCAATTGAAAATCTAGTGGAAGGACAAAATGTGGAAGGAGAAGTTCCACCAGCTAAACTCCAGTGGATTATCAGGCAGAGAAGATTCAAGAATCTGACAGAGATCTAGAAAGAGTGCAATGAGGCGGGAGTATGTATACACACCTGTATATGCTACTGTAACTATATAATCTTCTGCTGAAAATATGTACCAGTCTTTAATCGTGTTGGCAGAAACACATTTTGAGCTGCAAATATGTAGTGTGATTCAGCATTTTCTTCTAAATGAATGGCCTTTTTATGTGAAAATGTAATGATTAAAACTGTTCTTGAAATATGATTGTAAAACTGGAAGCAACAAAAGTAACATTTTGTCCGTGCCTGTTCTTCATTAACTGTCATCAACCCAGCAGGTTTCAAAAAGGCAATCTCATGCATAAAGCATGAGATTGCTTTATGCATCTCATGCATAACACACACAAAAAATGTCTGGCGCCACATTTTACGCACAAGTTGGCATGTATAAGAATTATTGTGGCATGGAAACGTGCATAGATATATTCAAACTTTTGACCATTAAAACTTTTTCTGTGGACAACAAACTACAAATTGTCAAAATTCACCTAAACACACTGAAATCTGAGTCCATTCAGTAAGTATTGTAGATTGTAGTGTAGTGTTGTAGTGGTCATATGCAAAAATGCTTCACAGCATCAGGCTTTATACTCACACAAATATTGACATGGTGTATTATACAGAATTAAAAGAACAAAAAACATAACATCATCCCAGACTTCTTTATCAGCAGCGGAGCAGAGAGGTGGTCCAGTAAATTGAGTTTGACTTTTTTCTTTTCCAAACAACGGCATGTACTGACGATCAGGTATATGCTCATTTTGGATAGCTGCACCAATTATTACATCTACCACAACTGTTCTTTTGGAACATAATAAACTAAGCTTATTATGAATGGATCCCATTAGATTACAGTTAAAGCCAGTGGAGCCTCTTGCTGCTCTCTGCCCTGATGGGCAGCAGGATGTGACTGTCATTCCCTGTCCTGCTCTGACAGGTGTTGAAACTTCCCAGATGGAGACAAAACAGAGCTAGGTGCCCAAATAGCTCATAAACCTGCTAGTTCTCATTAGGATTGTGTGAAATAAATTTGCTACAAGAGAATTTTAGGCAGTCAGTAAGTAGGTAATTAAAGTTTATTTATAAAGAGCTTTTCACAGATATAAAATCACAAAGCGATGTACAGTAGAAATCAACCTTAAAACCATGCAAAATATAAAACCAGCGTAAGAAACACAACAAAATCAAGAGATAAAAGCCTGGAAAAATAAAAATGATTTTAGTTGCTTTTTAAAAACCTCCACAGAGCCAGCAAAATGGAGGTGTAAGGGTAAACTGTTCCACAGCCTTGGCGCTACCGACTGAAAGGCCTGGTCCCCTTTAGGTTTTAACTGTGTTCATAGAACAACCAAAAGATTCAGGCTTTGAGAATGAAGACCATGAGCAACATAATATTTAGTTAAAAGCTGACAGATAATCAGGAGCCTAGCCATTTAATGCTTTACTGGATTTGGTGAGAAGTCTGGCTGCTGCGTTCTGAATTGATTGGAAATGTGAAATTGAGGATTTATCCAGGCAGTTAAAAAGGGCATTATATTAGTCCAAACATATAAAGGCCCAACCGTCCATGGAGAGTACTCACGGAGTACCCATGGCTCATGGAGTGCACACAGTACATCCAAGTATGTGGGGAGCCTTTAGAACTGCAGGATGGTTCAAAGTCTCTCCGGTTCTTAATTTTTGGCTAGCTTCACTGCTTAGTCACCATACAATCACATTTACAGCTTACAGACAGAGCACTAACCTGACCAAATAAGTGAAAATAAAACTGATCAATAGCACTTAGGACATACATGTGCCCACCCCCACAAACTCATATAGATGTGGGCTATGGACAGAATGTTTTGACACAAAAGACCTT
The DNA here is from genome assembly GCA_903067055.1 of Poeciliopsis paucimaculata. Lineage (NCBI taxonomy): Eukaryota > Metazoa > Chordata > Actinopteri > Cyprinodontiformes > Poeciliidae > Poeciliopsis > Poeciliopsis paucimaculata. The sequence goes on from CAEGAD010072718.1 coordinate 12,488, forward strand.
TTTTTCTCCACAATTTTGTTAATGGTAAAACAGGTTAAGTAATAAAAAAATCTAATAATTATTTTTTTTTTATTATTGTTTTTTTAATTAAAGGAAAATCTCAAGGTACACACAGTGCGTACAGCAATACGGCTGCAGGGGCGACTGACAATCTTCATACATCTTGATCAATTTTCTAGAGCATGACATCTCATTTCCCTCAGAAAACTCCCATCAGCCTTCCAGCCCGCACAGGTTCTTATCAAATATGCCTTCCATTTACATTCAATTCACTTATTCCTGAAGCCATCAGTCTCTCCCCTTTTAATGTCTCTCTTGGCTATCAACCTCTTGTCTTCCCAGCAGATGGAAGAGACATTTCAAAAGCCTCAGTCTGCCATCACATCCATTGTTGCAAGCATATCTGGTTCACAATTTCTGCGCTCCAACGTACCAAAATTAATGTTTCACCAACCGAAGATGCATACCAGGACCCCCGTACTCACCTGCAGAGAACGTTGGGCTCCCTTATAATCAAATAAGGGAGCCAAACTATACCTCTCCAAGAAACTTGATTCACTCTTCATTGGTCCTTATGTCACTGAATCTGTCATCAGTCCCACAGCTGTCAGTCACTGTCAGCAGAGACAGCCAGGTCACCCAATTAGTCCACCTGCGGTCAACCGGTTTCTGTGTCCATCCACCGTTCTATGTCTCCCAGGTAAAGCCAGTTCTTCTTTTGTTAATCTCCTTTCATATTTTCACCTCTCCTCATCTGCCCCAATGCTCTGATCATCCTGGTTCCCATTGCTCCCGGACTTGATCTCCTGCACTTTATAATTTTTGTAGATAACCTTCCTGGTGTCCTGAGAGCATCTCTGAATGTGGGTCAGACAAATAACAAAAACCATGACAGTAATAAGATCTAATGTGACCACCATGTTGCTATTCACGTTCACTCACTGTCCTGACTCTCAGATGCTCAGTCATTTCTTCATTCAAGATGCCACTACTTAGTTTTCCTACTGCTCATCCCTTATTTTACACAAGTAAGCTCCCTGCCACTTAAATACCCATGTTGGTTCTTTTTAAAAAAAAAAAAAAATCTAATTAAATCCAAATCAGCCCATAAATTAATAAAAAGATACATAGAAAATGATGCCACTTGAACTTGAATTTTTGTGTGGCTGGGGAAAAACTATAAGCTATATCTGTACCCTCCTTTCTCATCATGACCATCCATCCATCTTCTTACACCCTTGTCCCTAGTGGGGTCGGGAGGTGCTGGTGCCTATCTCCAGCTAACGTTCTGAGTGAGAGGCGGGGTTCACCCTCCAGGCATACATCAAGCTTACGACTGAAGGTAAGCTTCAATCGTCTTACCTGATCCCACCCACCTCTCCCTCCCAGTATCTGGCTCACTGTTGTTGTTCTCTCTCACCTACAGTACAGACCAAAAGTTTGGACACACCTTCTCATTCAAATAGTTTCCTTTATTTTCATGACTATTGACATTGTAGATTCACACTGAAGGCATCAAAACTATGAATTAAAGCATGTGGAATTATATACTTAACAAAAATGTGTGAAACAACTGAACATATGTTTTATATTGTAATTTCTTCAAAGCAGCCACCTTTTACTCTGATTACTGCTTTGCACATACTCTGCATTCTCTTGATGAGCTTCAAGAGGTCGTCACCTGAAACAGTTTTCACTTCACAGGTGCGCCCTGTCAGGTTAATAAGTGGGATTTCTTGCCTTATAAATGGGGTTGGGACCATCAGTTGTATTGTGCAGAAGTCAGGTGGACACACAGCTGATAGTCCTGCTGAATAGACTGTTAGAATTTGTATTATGGCAAGAAAAAAGCAGCTAAGTAAAGAGAAACGAGTGACCATCATTACTTTAAGAAATGAAGGTCAGTCAGTCCGAAAAATTGGAAAAACTTTGAAAGTGTCCCCAAGTGCAGTCGCAAAAACCATCAAGCGCTACAAAGAA